>PVHX01000059.1:446352-482761 GCA_004024805.1 Geosciurus inauris
AAAAAAAAAAAAAAAAAAAAAAAAAAAGACTTCATGTCTAGACACTACCAGAGCCTTTAATCTTCACATACATAGTTACTTACATAAAATGAAATATATCTTCTTTATTAAATTATCAGTTCTTCCTTGAATAGGGTCCAGAGTAATCTAACAAATATTGATTAAAAAATATGAAACTCTAATCTCATCTGTGACATAATATTAGTATATACTTTCCTCTATTAAAGTCAAAGTTTAAGGGAAAATTGTCATCTTACTTTTAAAAGTGAGTGGTTTTCTATGCCATTTTATTTATGTTAGAAATGTTCACAAAACTCATTTATTTTCTTGGTATGAATGAATTCATTGGCAAGTCATGCTATGGCCTAGAACTTGGAAGTTTTCACAATGAAAAACACATGACCAAAAATTGATTTTAAAATTGGAACTCAGGCATAGATATTGATATAGCATGGTTATCTACTTGGGATACATGGTTATAATAAAACAATAATCAATAAGAAAAAAATTCTTAAAAACAATGCTAACTTTTCCTCCAAGAAAAGATGAAAATAATATCTCATTAAAGTGTTGAAAATGTTTTTAGAGTAGAAAGTCATTTGCTAAGATATTCAAATAGAAGATGAAGGAAAACTAGGAGTATCCAGCTAGTTTTTAGTGAAAGGGCAAAAATCTTACCTAATTAATTTTGAAAATTTGAATGATAGATGACCTGAAGTTTACCTTGGGAAATCTAATTGTGTTAAAACTATAGCAAACAATATTTAGCTAAACTGAAGGAATATTTTTTAAACCAGATACTAATTTGCATTAAAATAACACATTTTAATTATCAGGCCTGAATACCATTAGTACAGATCCCAAATGGACCCTTGGTTGGTTAATATAGTTTGATTTACTATATGTGGTAGAAAAACTTTGATTTTTAAAAGTTTCACCCATGCAGACATTTCTATTTATCAGAATTAGTAAATTAGTTGTGATTTCTAGAAAGCTCAATATTGAGCTGATTGTCTGATGTAAGAACCTGAAGATTAAGTATGTGTATTCAGCAAAGGAATGTCCCAGGTCCTTAATCAAGGGATATGGAATGTTTGGTTTATGAGGTGAAATTGCCATAATTCAATTAAGCACTCTTGAGCTTCTTTTTAAGATTATCTGATATCAAGACCACTTCAAGTCAGCTGGGACTGTCAGTCCTGAGCTAAACTGAAATGGGCAAATTGTGTTTTCAGCCCAATTTCCTTTCCAGTGGTTCTCTCTGATGTCCAAACCAGACATGTATTTCCTCTATGACTCCCAGGTCACTCTTTTATTCACTAAAATTTATAATTTTTAGTATCAGATTTTGTCACTTAAAGAAAAAACTGTGCCTAAGTGTAAATGTACTTACTGTTTTATTCTTTAGGTGTCACCGGATCATCAAGGAGAGCTCTAGCTATTTTCATATCTGAATCTTTGAGGTAGAGACATACAAGTTGGAATCTGAGTTATTCTGTTTACTAGAGTAAAACTTCTCAATATTCATGTACATATAAGTCACCTGAATAGCCTATGAAAATGCTGATGCTTCTTCAGTCACCTGAAGGTTGGCCCTGGGGCTTCTGTTTCTAACAAGCTCCTGGGTGATGCATAGCTACTATTCCATGAACCATACTTTGCGTAGCAAAAATCTAAAACAGGTTACCTGGCTCTGTTTCCTCACCTGTCAATTGAAAATAACAATGCCTGTCCCACACAGGTGTTACAGGTGTTGTTGCAGGTGTTACATGCATTAACCTCTGTTAAGTGCCAAGTGCAAGAATCAAGTGATGTATGTTGGAAGTGGAGATGGTGGTGGTGGTATGATGACAACAAGAGCTTTAATTATATGTTGGAGAATTTGGGGTCAAAGGCCTTGAAATAATTTTTATATGTCGGATCTTATTGAGCTGATCGCTGTCCTTCAGAGGAAGCCGGCCCAGCCCCCCCGCACCATGGGTTTTCCCTAAAGGGCAAAGCATGCACCTGGATAGTCCTTCAGTTGTCGTCCAGTAACTTAAGAGCACAGAGGCTTTTGTGAGCCCATGGTAATGCCTTAGGGTCTGTGGACCCATTGCCACAAAATACCAGCTTTGAGTTCCCATTTTTCTCTTATAGCCTGACTTAGATGTTTTAAGAAGTGAATTCAGGAGGGGAAGACATGGGCAAGGGTCTTGGTTTTGTTTGACTTTGCTTGTTAATATCTAAAGCTTTGGAGGAGTCTTCAAGGAGCATTCAAGAAGAAGAGAATTTAAAGGCAACTTACAATGCCTCTTAGCAGTAAGAAAATATTACCTGAAGACAGAAGTAAAGCATGGAGCGCATCTCACCTTATCTTCAGGAAGATAAGGAAATTGAAGTAGAATAGTTTCTTTCCCTTTGGTAATGGATAGTAGCTGGGGAAGGTTATAAACCACTTCTTCAGTGTCTTTGGTTGCCTACATTACTCTATGATTCTAGAAAACTCTGCATATAATTGTAAAAAAATCTGTAATTTCAGTACCTCAATGCTGAGCAAGCACAGCAGAGAAACAAAAGAAGAAAGGAGATATCTTCAATATTTGACTGGTCACTGAACTCTTACTACCCAGGTTTTATTGGCTGGATTTTCAGAAAAATACCTTTCTCTCCTGAGATTTTTTTCCCCACTTAAGAGGATTTTTCTAAAAGTTCAGTTATTTGTCCTTATTAGTATTACTGCTTATAAAAATGTAGAATGCATCAAATCAGAATAAGCTAAAAATACTCCAGCAGTTATCCTACTATATATTTTTAATGGTGTTACTTTTAAGTTTAGTATGTTTAAAGACACAGGTAGTATTTACAATTATCTATCAAGATTTTCACTGTTGAGGCAATCTTTCATAATCCATTTGAAATATCCTTCATGGTCCCTTTAACTTTAGGAGGATATGGTTTCCTTTGCAGTTATTTTAAGGGAAGCACCACAAGTCTTTGATTTTCTGCAGTGCTGCTTGAAAGATGAAGATGTCAGGATGGATGACAGCTAATGAACTGAATGCTCAATAGTTCATCACCTTGGTTTTTCCTGAAACCATTTCTTGTCCTTGCCTGGTAAATTGAAATCACTTGACTTTGTTGCAATACCTGACAGGAGTCAAATCCCTAAAATATCCAGGCAGGAGTAAATTCTTGTAGCATTATAAATCTCCTGCTGTCTGGGCCCATTAGGCCAGTAGGTTAAGGTGAGAAGAGATGAGACCACGGTCCTGTTCCATCTGGCACTTGTTGGTTCCCTTCACTCTGATAAAAATTGCTCTGGACAGAGATCCTCTCACTTTGCCATTGGAAGACAGAATGATATGAGTGCTGTGCACAGATCAGTGTAGTAGATCTCCACTCTTGGAGAAATAACTAGGACAATAAGCCCACCCATGATTGGCCATTTATATCATCTTGGTGTGTAAAGCTCATTTTCATTCAAATAATTGTTAATGTCAAGGCATATTTGAATTATAAAGTGGCATGCGCTTTGTTTTGTTTTCTAAATTGCTGAAATAGTCCACATAAATAGAAAATTAAGTAATATCAATTGATTTCTTTTTACATGACACCCTAGCCCATACTTTAGGAAAGGAAATAATATTAAACAAGAATTTGATATACCTCATGTAGCATCAACTTTAGCTGCAAATTACAAAGAATCATTATTTGTTACTCATAATCTATAACATTCCCTAAATATCAAGATTTATTGGTACTAAAAATGAGGCCTTTTTGGATGTGTCTATACAGTTTTAAAGAAACTAAATGAGGACCATATGGTTAATGGTCCATATGGTTCTTTGGTTTATATTTTTGATGTAACAAAGATAATAACACCTTAAATTTGAAGGGCACTTTCTGATTTGCAAAATGTTTTTGTAAATATAATCTTTTTAAGCTAAAATATACAGGATTACTAGGTTATTGCCTAGTTATAGATAAGAAAATGAAGCTTATAGATAAGAAAATGAAGCTCAGAGAAAGTAGGTAATTTGTCTAAGGTAACATAATTAGTAAGTGCCAGAACTTAGCATCATTTACTTAGTTTTTATTAAATGCTAGTTATCATGTAACTCTCAGAAATCTTATGGTCAAGTGTGGGAAAGAGAAATTAAATAAATAATTACACACATATATAATTGTACAAGTTAGTGAATGTTTCAGGGGAAGAGTAGAGCATGAGAAAGCAAATAATGAAGCATGTGGGTTAGGCAAGGACTAAAGTTAGTCTGGGGTTGGTAGGATGAAGCTTGGTGTACCTGAAGACTTAAAAGGAGGCCAGTGTGGGCTGGGATTGTAGCTCAGCGGTAGAGCGCTTGCCTCGCATGCGTGAGGCCCTGGGTTCGATCCTCAGCACCACATACAAAGCAATAAAATAAAGACATTGTGTCCATCAACAACTATTAAAAAAAAAAAAAAAAAAAAAAAGGAGGCCAGTGTGATCTTGAAGGGGAAAATGGGTGAAGAGGCTGGGGAGGGGTCCACACATGTTAGAAACTACAGAGAGAGGCAGAGGACAACTTATATAGGAGGGTATAGTGGGCCATGTCATGGACTTTAAATTTCACATCAATACAGTAATAAAATAGGAGGTAGGGGGATGACATCACCTGACTTAAACCAGGTCTTCTGCTTCCTACTTTAGTGGCTGTTGCCATATTATTTCATTCTTCAGGTAGTGCTCCTGTGGAATTCTTGTTTTCCTACCTTTATTTATTTCCTTATGTTTAAATACATCATTTGTCTTCTATGCAGTGAGTATATGAGTATATGTTTGATCTGTTGGCTATTATTACTATGGTTCTTGCAAAGATTTTTAGTTTTTTTTTCATCTTCAACCTTTTGGGAGAAAATAATTCTGGCCAGGAAATTAATATGAGGTTCTAGGCAAATTGTGTATAATTCTCTGTGAACTTCACTAAAATGAAGTTCAATTTAGATTTTGACATAATTTCTTCATTATGTTAAACAAGTGGTTGCATGGTACTTTTGATCAAAAAAAATTAGCTGACCAAAGTAGGAATTTTTTTAAGATATGGGATGCTGCCCTTGACTGCCAACTCTTTCCTTGCGGTGCTCTCATCCATCAGTCTTCGCAGCATACATCTAGATGTTGAACAAGTATTCTGCCCTTGAAGATAACCTATCCCTTTCAGAGGTGAGCATATGTATGCGTTTTAAAGCAGGGAAATGTATTTGCTTTGAAGTTTTCTTTAAAACAACCTACATTCTGTCCTTTGAATTAATGTCCTAAAGTGTTTCAGAAGCAGTTATAAGGACATATAAAAGGGATTATCCACATAAATTTTGTTTTCCTCGGGATACTAGTGTACTAAATATTTTGAGACTAGTACTTACCAATCATCTGAGACCAAAATCAATTAATAAACCTTAATCTTTGGAAAACTTCATGTTTTCAAAGAAATTAAATATATTTTAAAGATAGAAGTATTCAATGTAATTGAACATTGGTTAATCCTTTATTACTGCAACATTTCTTATGCTTATCCAGCTGCTGCACAGTATGCAAGTGATAAAAGTTCCTAGGCACTTGGAACTTGGCTAAGAGATTTTTATATTTCCTGAGGCTCATGTTTATCCAGGAACGTTTTGCCAGATTCATCAATAGGGCAATTTCAGTTAGTGCACAGAGACCCTTATCTTTAAAGAGGATTGGCTTGTAGGAGTTATACATCATTTTCATTTGCTTGTTCTTTTAGTAACACAAGCCTATGTAGATCCAGTATAGAAATAATTTAAAAATAAACAGCACTATGATGGCACTCATTTTTCTTTTGCTAGAAAGAGCAGTGGTCTCATGCATCTGTATTTAAAGGACAACTTGAACTTGTGTAGGGAACTACATAATACACCAAAAGTAGTTGTAAGTTTTTCAGTATCATAATCTTCTTGTTTTTGCTGCTTTTGTCTTATACTTATAAACAATAATAATTTGGAAAATCATCATTATATGTGTGTTGAAAAATACTTCGAAGCTGAAAAATACTTTTAAAGCTTAAGATTTCAGATTTAAAAATTAAGTCCCAGTGGTTAATTCTATTAAAGCCTGGCTATTCAGGGGTTTTAATCTGACTACACTGCTTTATTTTTTAGGACAATGGAATTATCGGTGGTTGTGACATTTTCTGTTATTTTTTAATGTTATTATTGTTTTGTTAATTTGAACTATTTATGACTATAGCCCGTAAGACAAAATTAACTCAATACAGTGAGAACTACTATGTGTAATTAAACATAATCCTCACAGGTCTTTTGTTGTCTCCTTTAAGAGATTTTTCTTTGTAAGAGAGATGACTTATTGCTCAAGATGAGCTCTCCTTGGTTAGACCTACCTCACTGAGCTACAGCTATATCCTACCAAGGGACAGCCAGTTTTCATATACTGTCCTTTCAAAATAAATCTTAAAAATTCATTTTGAAATTGCATATGCAGATACTTGCCAGATCTTCTTTTCTTATTACTCAAAGATAGTTTTCCAAGGTCCTTAGAAGTGTAATGGTGGTGGGAATATGATAGTGCCTGCATATATATTACTCAGTTCAAGCACTAAATGACTGACACTAAGATACATGTGCCTATGGTGGCATCTCCTGGTTCTCACTCATACCGTTCATAGACCAACCTGATTTCCAGACACGTCTCTCTCACTTCTCCTGGTATAGTACCCTTGTTTGCAATCCCTTCTTCCCAAAACTAACCTTGGCCTAGGACAGGATCTCTAAGAATGAGGCCAGTGGATACTTACCTCAGAATTCCCCAGCCTGGTTTTGAAAATATTTCTTGCTCACTCTTAGATGGAATGAATCAGAATCAAAAATGTTGCAGCCTTGATGATCTGTAGTTTTCTATACCTCCACAAATGGAGTTTAGGTATACTTCAGTGTTATGAACCGAAGGTTTGTGTTCCCCCAAATTCATACATGGAAGTCATCATCACCAATATAATGATATTAGGAGGTGAGGACCTTTGGGAAGTGATTAGACTTAGCTTAGGTCATGACAGTGGGAGCTCCATGGAAGGAGTATAAGATGAGAAATAAACACCATACCTTCCTCTCTCCATCATTGCGCACAGCAGGAAGGCAGCTATCTATAAGTCAGGAAGAAACCCTCACAAGAACCTGACCATGCTGGCACCCTGATCTTAGACTTTCCAGAACTATGAGAAATAAATGACTCTTGTGTAAGCCATCTGTTCTGTGGTATTTTGTTATAGCTGCCTAAACTGACAGAGACAGCCAGCATCCTAAGGGAATCTCTCACTATCTGGACATAGAAATAACTTTATTTTTGAGAATGAAGACCAAAGAATATTACTCAGAGATTATTGGTTCTTGCTCATAGTTGTCTCAAAATTCTTTTTAATGTGCTGACTATTGACTGTTAATATATGTCTTTGTAGTCCTCGTTTCTGCCCTTTGAGCCATTCCTTCCACCAGCTGCATTTGTTATAAAAAAAGTTTTCAAAGCACAGCTCAGGTTTTAAACTCCAAGTCCTGATCCCTGATCTACCCTTGGCTAGCCAAAAGACTGATTGTGCAAGACTCCTTATGTTTCTGCAGAGTTAACTGAATTTTCTTTACCATTAAATTTGAGAACAGCATGTGACCTCCTAGTACACATTAGAATAGACAATATCCCTTTAGTCTCCAACATAAAATATTGTCATCTTTTGAGCTTCTGCAAAATTTATGAACTGTCATTGAATTTTCTGAAATTAAAACAGCATGTTCACAAATGGCAGTAAATATGATTTATGGGGTGCTGCAGCTATTCAACATATGCTGTAGCTTTTAATTTTGGGTTATTACTATTAGCTAGAGAACCACTCCAAAATGCTTGTGAGAAGGAACTAAGAGAAAAATGTTTTATGTAAACAAATTGCCTGTTTCTCTTTTAATTTTGCTGGGAAGAATAGTCACGTGGTTTAGAAAATTGAAAGTCTTTAAAGCCATGTCTGATACTTTCTTTTAATAGAATTTTCAAGTTAAGTATTATACAATGGCTTGGTTTGATGGCCTAACACATCAGTCTAGATTAAAAAAAATGAATATTTTAGGTAAATGAATTATTTAATTATAAGGAAAAATAACTTGTTGTTCCAACTCAACTTTGTAGTGTTTGTATATATGTTTCTTTTTGCCTTAACTGAGTGGAAATTGAGATTGAACACTGAATATACAAATAGGTTTATATATGGCTTAAGTGAATTCAATGAAAGAGATTCACTGTATTAAGTGTTTATGCATGTTCCTAGCTTTATGAAATTTATATCATAAAACAGTTATTGCTTCATGATGAAATACATGCCTAAGTGGACCAGGGATCTGGTTCACTGGGGTTCAGTGGGCTGTGGCACATGGTAGGTATACAAAAGATGTTTGGGCATAGATTCATAAAGTTAAGTCTGTAGTTAATTATTGAGATGGCTTTCACATTTGAGAAGGAAAACAGGATATGTTCTATAAAATTTCTGGAGATTTTGATTTAAATGAAAGAGAAAGAAAGTCCAATAATTTAAATGTTTAACATTCAAGAAGATACTTTACCTACGAACATGTCATTTGTGTGTAACAATTTCAAAGTTTTTAAATCAATGTTTAGGTTTCCATTAATTTAAGTTGCAAATTCAGAGTTTGTTCTTGGTGTGATCATATTATTTTACCAGGTCCAAAAGTTTGGAAGCATATTTTCAAAACATAACCTATATCTGGGTAATGTGCCACTATTAGTTTTGACCATAAACGAGTCATTTAATGCCTCTAAACCTTAGGTTTCCTAATGTTAGTGAGACATAGCAATACTAATAAAGAAAATAATACCTTTAAATTTTCATAATTTTAAGAAGATCGTATGGGTAATTGCTCTATCAAATCTGATACAACAACAGACATGAAGGGTTGCCCTAAGTGGTCTTCCCAAATTCTGCTGTTTCCCAACAACTGAGGAAGGGGATCCTTTGTGAGGGTCTTGTATCATGGAGGTTTTCATGACTTTCTATTCCTAATGCTCATTTGGCCAACTTTGCTCTTTTAAAATGTTGCTACATACAGGTTAAGGAGGAAGAATGTAATGGGACTTACTAAGGCTTCACACAGGTGAAAGATTTCAAAATATTTCTTAGTTGCTAATCAAGAAGGTAAGGAAATAATCAAATATCATATATTCTAATTTCTGCTTAGAAATATACCCCCATTGATATCCCAAGCTGCCCTTCATGAAGAATCATATGTGTTGTGGACATATATGATTAATGGTCATAATTGTGACCTGACAAATAGAGTGAGTGACCCACATCTTGGAGACTGTCAGAGGTTAAGTAAGCCACAGTCTGGCCCAGATGTCACCTTCTAATGGTAACGTGCATTCCTGCGTATGGTTCTTTAGGTAGCATGTCCTCTCTTCCACTCACAAGACACCCTTCCCCCAGTCAACAGGAAGGAGGCAATGGGAGGGAAAGCTGACACCATTTGACACTGATGACTTCCTGGGAAGTGGGTCAACAGACTTTTAGAGCAGAGTGTGTTTAATTTGTTGATTTGTTCTTCACCACTGACTTTGACTCCTTGTTTCCTCATGTGCACTTGTGACATACATGTAAAAATAAGCTGAGGCAGCAGTTGACATAAACTCAGCAATACTCCCTTGCCGTTAATACACCTGTATTGTCTGCTATTGGAGAACATGGAACGATTAAAGGGGGGATGGACAATGGCTACCCACCAATAACAGAACCAATGATGGTGATAGTTTAACATGAATAACAGTTTCTTCCGTTTTATGTAAAAAATTAATAAGAGCATTTTCAAACGTACTATATTTAACAATTGGTAACATACATTCTAAACAAAATAATAAAGTGCTTCTTATACAGATGTAGATTTAAGACAGATTCCCTTGTGTATCTCCCTTTCCTGCCACACATAAACACACCCACACACAATATACTGTGGGAATATCTTATCACCACTTGTGATGAGAAAACCTGGAAAGTCTTGGTTGATCTCCCTCCTACTGTTGTCAGGACAGTGACTCAATAACTTAGTCACTATCACACGTCCTCAAGCCATTAGATGGTAATGTCACACAGGAAACACCGTTCAGGAGTTCTATGAATGAACTCCTTAATAAGTGGGACAAGATGCACAGAAATGTCAAGAGACAAGCCAGAGACACTGTGAGCCAAACAAATGTCTCCTTACTCCTCAACCATATGACAGGGCAGTTTGAAGAACTATGTGCTGAATGCAGACAGCAAAGACCACCTTACAACTAGGACCTTCTTGAAAAATTGTACCAGAGGGCTGCTGACTAATGGATTGCTACATAAACATATGTCTCCACTATGGTATGGCAGAGCCTGCCTGCTCACCCGCCCTTCCTTCCTTTCTTCTTTCCTTCCCTGTGTTTGCATCCCATGTTTTAGATGAAGGTAAAGAAGACATGCATATCAACTTATAGATGGGAGGGAATGCAGACTCTAGTCCCCGAATGTGGTTGCTTATTCAGCTCTTAGATTCTTTAGGTTAAGATTTAAACTACTATACCACAGACTCCAAATTATGAGTGGTTTTCTTTTTAGGCAAATGAAACCAACCTAAAAGAGTGTAACTATCTTTCACCTTCCACTGGCAAGAGCAACCTACTGGGAATACGCAAACTCTGTACTGCTGAACTATCCATTATAGTAACCACTAGTCATATAAGGCTATCCAACCCTTGAAATTTGTCTGTTTTGTATGGAGATGTGCTCTAAGTGTAACACATTCATTTATTTCAAAGACAGAATTAAATGATAATGCACAATACCTTATTAATTTTTTATCTCAATTACATTTTGAAAATATGTATTTTGGATGTGTTGAGGTAAACAAGATATGCACCGAAAATTATTTTCACCTCTTTTTAATTCATTCAATGTGGCTACCAAAAAACTAAAGTTTCATATGAGGCTCCCCTTGTATTTCTGTCAGATAGTGTTGCATCTATTTGATGAACAGGAATTCAATGAAAATGCAATACTATGGAAGAAGAAAATAAAGGATTGAGGGGACAACCATTAGTCTTCCCCACCACTGTCTCTCCAGCACTTCACCTAGTATGTAGCTCAGTGTATCTTGGTTTAATGACTAATTGAATTACTGTATTTGGATCCCAAAATGTACCAGACTAAATGATGGGCCAAATTTAACGGAGTGGTAGGGTGTGGACTAAATTTTATTGGTTCAACTATAGGATTAGGAAAACAGCTAGAGCAGTATATGTAAAAAAAAAATGGAGAGATTCTTCTTTCATAGTCAGTTCAGTAAGTGTTAATTATGACATAGTCACCTCAAAACCTAATGCAATCTGAGACTATGTTAATAAAATTTATTTCAAAGAACAGATGACATTTTGAACTGCTTTTTGAACTGCCCTACTTTGTTTGGTTCACATAAGGTTGGATTAGTAGGGATTAGGGGTTGCTTCTTATTTGTCAACAATGTCACAGGGCTAAACTTCAGAGTTTCAGTGTCAGTTGAGGGATATGCTTAGTTTATGATTCCTATCATGTGCACCACAGATGTGTTGAGAATACAGTTGTATGGGTGGAGGATTAACAAAGGAAAATGTGTTGAAGATATCAATGTGGGAATTTTCTCTATAGGGATGGCAAGTAAAACCTGAGATGTAGATGATTTTGTTCAGAAAGATTGTGTGGTTAGAAATAAGTACTGTAACATTTAGAGATAATATATTACGAAAGGAGCTAGGGAAGGGCTGAGTCTGAGGAGAAGAAAGTTAGTGATGAGTCAGGAAAGTTTGGCATTGTGGCAACCGAGTGTAGGTGTAAGAATTATGAGAGTTCTCAGCAGTGTTGAGGCTACCATGTGGCCCAGGAGTAAAGAGTCCAGATGCTTATTTTATGTTGAATAACCAGAGGGTTCATGATGTTCTTGACAAGAGCAGTTCTGATGGGCTGATAAGAACAGAAGCCAGTGAACAGTGGATTAAAAACAGGAGGGAAGAGATAAAGGGGAGTCAGTCAGAGGAGATAATTCTCACAAAAAGTTTTGCCTGACATATTGATCTCATGAATCTCTTGATATGATGCTCTGAGAAGGACACAATATCATTTCTGGGGTATTCTTGCTAAAACTCAAGAATTTTTCAAATTTCAATCATGAAAAATATGAGACAAAGCCAAACTGAAGGACATTCTGCAAAATAAATGATCTCTTCAAAAGTGTTGATTATGCCTAGGAAAGGCAAAGGAACTGTTATAGATCACTAAGAGGAAATCCCAGCTGATTACAATATGGGATTCTGTACTGGACCCTGGAATAGAAAATGGCATTAGTGGAAAAATTGGTGAAATATGAAAAGGGTTCCTAGTTTTAATAATTGTTCCAGGATTATGTAATGCAGTAACTTCAGGGAAAGTTGGGAAGGGGTATGTGGGAATTCTGAACTACTTTGAAAATTTTCTGTGAGTCTAAAATTGGTTCCCAAAACACTGATTCTAGGGGAAGGGGAGAGATGGGAGATGGTTGGAAAGAATAGAAAGCCAAAGGAAATTTAAAATGAACTGTAGCAATAAAATTATTGATAATACTTCTAAGAGGTCATTATAGTTTAGGTAGGAGGTTAAGTACTTTGTGGAAGTTTTTCATTCTGTGTTCATAATCATAATCTGTAGGAAATGTTTTCTTCTTGTTGACATTTCACTTTACATGTAAGAGGGACATGTATGAAGCTAAACATGATCACATAACAGTAAGTGACAGAGCTGGCATTTTGAAGCTGACTTTTCAAGTCACTATTTTATTTTCTTTTTCAAAATGGGAAATAATTAGGCATATTTAAATGTTGGAAGAATGGTTGCTCTTAGATGAGGAGAAATAGAAAATAGGGAGAGGGGATAGAAAATCCAGGGTAAAACCCAACATTTGGGTAGAGTAGATATAGTTGGACAGTAGGTGAGAGACAGAATCCACAGAAAAACTACGCAAAGCTTAAGGAAAAAGTGGGAAGATAGTGAATGGGTAGGTTATACTGGGTAGAAGTTAAGAGAGTTCTTCCCAGATGGTCTTTAATTTCTTTGTGAAATAAGATCTAAGACCTCCAGTTGATGGTCAGTTGGAAGATAGCAGAGCTAGAAATTTGAGAGAGTGTAAAGATTGTGAGTAGCCAATGTGGACAAAGAGCTAGTAAGGAGCAGAGAGGGTGGCCAGGTTGTGCTGAGAGTAAGTGGTGAGACCATGGTTCTTGTCCATGTTGCATGCTGTCGAATTTATCCAGGGAGGTCAGATTTTTGCCACATGGGCACCAGAAAAATATTGATAAAGGAAAGAAAAATGCTGTTAAGAAAGCTCTAATGGAAGTAAAGTGAAGGTAGGAGGGGGCTGATGAGAAGGAACCAGAGCAATCTACATGTTTCATTTGCACTTCTTTGGTTAATAGTGTGCAGTGAATGCTTTTCATATATTTTTTGTCCATTTGTATTTCTGCTTTTCTTATATTATCTGTGACTATTTTTTACCAAAAGGGAGCATTTAAAACTAATTTTTAAGAAACAGAGCAATTTTCATTTTAAGAATATGATGTATTTATCAATAGATTTATTTCAATATTTTATTCTCAATTTTGTGTTTTTTAGTTTTACTTTCTTATGGAAGATTTTATTTGAACCTATAGAACTTATAGAACTACTTGTTTAAAACATCAGCCATTAACTCCAAGTGGCTATAAAATTTCAGTAAAATTTGAATTGTATTTAAATTGATTAATATTAAATAAAATAAAAAATTCAGTGCTACAGTTTCATTAACTAAGTTTCAAGTTCCCAGTAGCTATGTGTGGTTAGTGGATACTGTATAAGACAATGTAGCTATGAAATATATTGATTATGGATAAAAGTTATATTAGAAAGCACTGCTATAGAATATTTTTCAAAATTAGAAAAGTTAGTGTTCCTTTCCTTATTAACATTTCCCTTTGTGTTTATGCTTGGAAAGGTCTTTTCCATCTCCCCAAATGATAGTTTTTTAAAACAAATTTTCTAGTATTTCTAATAATTTTAAAAAAGCTATTTACATATAGATTCATTGGTAATGTATCTGATTAAATGAGTTAAGATCTTGGTGTTTTAAAAAATTTTTATTACAAATCCCTCAAAAGTTGAATGAAGTTGATATGACATGTAATGAATATTTAAATATTCATAGTTTATTTATTGGATATTCATTATATTACATTGGTTTGTCTGTTAGAATTAATTTCACTTTGATGAATATTTATCAAAGAGATTAATTTAAAAAACTAAGATATGATTTACTCTCCCATGAAATTTGTTGTTTAGCAGGAAGGAAATAGAACAGATATTTATAATACCATTTGAGTATATTCATAGGAAGCTGACAAAGTCTGGTGGGGTTTCCAAGGTTGTTAAAATGGGCTCTGTGTTTTAGAAGTTGTAGAGTTAGGGTTCATGTGGTGGGTGCATGTGTGTGATTGTGTGTGTACAAGTCAGTTGTGGGGAGAGAATGAGTGAGGGGAGAAAATGGGGTCAAGTGTGGTGAAATTAAATTGTGCAACATTTTGTGAGTGACACTCTGGCTCATGAGTCATTCCAAAATTTGTTCTTTGGGACTACAGATCTCCTGTTTGTTCAGTTAAGCATCAGTTATTGGGTGGGTAGATGCAGAATCAGGGCAAGCTCTCAGATGGCCACTCCAGTTACTGTCAGGTGAGAGCTAAAGAACTAAGGAATTGGCAGTAGGGTGAACTGGGGAAATCCTTGGAAGGTAGAACTGACAGGGGTTGGCAATTACTGGATTTGGAGGGAGTCGCTGACTAGTATGCCGAGGTATACTTGTACACTGACATATGCCCCAGATTTGGCCAAGAATGCCCAGGACCACTGACATATGACAATACACCATTTCTCTATTAACACCATTTGGTTGTCAGGGTTTTAAATAACTAGGTGTGATTTTCTAGTTTTGAATAAAGTTGAAATTTAGCTTACAAGAGTACCTGAATACTGAGGAAATATGTACTTACCAGAGTTCATCAGAGAGCCAAGATGAATTCTGGTACAATGATGTGGTGTAAATATGCCCACCACACTTGGAACAAAGGATCCCATAGGACAGTCCATAGGAAAGGTCTCGTTCTAATAATGTGTTGGTTTCTGGAAATAGATGCATCACATCTTGATTGTGAGTGTCTTTGGATTGAGTTATAAGAGCATCGACTTTTTCTGTACTTTTTAAAGAAATAATTTACAATACATGTATTTGATAAAAGGATGCTGAAATTACAACTTTTAAAATTATTGAGTGTATGACAGAGCATTTTACAGAACTTATTTGAGGCAGACTGAATCAGCCAAGAACTGAATCATGATAGTTGAGAGATATGACATTTGATATTTTCCAGTAGCACTAAGGATCTGAACATTAGTGTAATGACTATCAGCAAGAAGAGATTATCTTTGTGTCCTGCAGTTATATCTTCTGTTTTTTCTTCTTGGAAAAGTATTTAACAGAGCAGTTGACATTATTCATGTAAGGAACATAATCAAGTCCTAAGCCAATTCACAGAAATTAGATTTAGATTTTACTGGTTTTTGAACATGTAATGACTGAGTTACATTTAAGATTCATGAAAGGCAAATATCTAATGCATGTCAATTTTATTGTTTTACAGGTGAAAATTAGACATTTCTATTGCATTTGGCCAATCCATTTTCTATTAAGAAGTAAAGATGACACACTTAGATGATTGTTTTCCCTTTAACATCCTTTGTTTTCTTATCTGGAAGAAACATCTCTTAAGGATTTCTTATTTTATTTAGCTGTTGCTTCTATTCTCCAGAAAGACTTAAAGAATATGAAGTTTAAGACTTCCGTGCAGTAACTCACTAGTTGAATTACCTTTGACTTCAAGTGTTGTTTTTCCATAAAACTTAAGAAAATTTTGGTTTGTATGGGTGCAGGGTTGCAGGGTGTCACCCCAGCTACTTGGAAGGCTGAAGCACCAGGATTGAGGCAACTTAGTGGAACCCTGTCTCAAAATAAAAATTTAAAAAGACTTGGTAAATAGCTCAGTGGTAGTGTTTGTCTAGTACTGCAAAAAAAGAAAAAAAATGGTTTGCTATAGTATGTATTAGAGTTTGGGAAAATAGTATGTCAGTAGGAAAGAAAAGAAAAAGAACATTAAATGAGAAACTTTTTAGAATAAATCTAAGTATTTTCTCTTTACCCTTTTAAAAGGATAGTTTGCTTACCTTAGTAAAATTAAGTCTTTTTCATTGAGGTGAGTTATGGATGCATAAAGCCAGAAACATTCGGACGACCTCTCCCTTATCTTTTCCCCTCAAAAGTCTGCTTCTAAAAATCAATTGCTCAAAACTGATGATGGCGAAGTGGTCAGGATGTGTTTACAGATGATGAATGATGGGGAAGGACTTTTTGTAAATATGCAACCTAAAGGATATTTTCTAAATTTACTGGTAACTGTACATCGATAATCCTCAGTAAATAAACTGAACCTTATAAATGAATCAGACAAGCAAAACTCATCATCCCACAAGTAAATTATTTCTGGGGGGACTGGCAAATATTTTGAAAATATTTGAAAAGATATTTATGGCATTAAGTTAAGCCTCATGCATAGTCTCCATGGTATCATTTTACTCTAATTCTTTTTAGTGTACTAAAATGAACTAAATAGCAAATATTGCATAGCTATATTGTAATTAAAATAACAAGAAATTCTGAAGTAAACTCACAAAAGGCAGTGAAGATAGATATTTATGGAGACAAAATTCAGTTCTATTTCAAATCCTTATTCTTGTCAAAAATATATAAGAAATTCAATTAGTAACCATTCATTTTTATGAAAATCATTTCAAAGAAAAGTAAAAATGAGAAAAGGAGCCATAAATGTGTGGAAACAATAGAAGTATGTAAAAATCAGCACTGAGCTTCTTACCATATATTAGGTTCACAGCACAAGCAATTGGGTGGATATTAAGGAATTTTAAGGAGTGATTATAGTATTATGGTTATATTTTATAAAAGAGTTCTTATTTTTAAAATATGTATGATGAGATATTACCAATGAAATAAGAATGATACTTGGAATTTTCTTCAAATAAAATGAAATGAGAGAATTGGGGGATTCTGGATGAAAAATATTATCTGAATTGATAATTGGTGAAACTGTGATGAATATATATCAAGGTTCATCATACTGTGTACCTCTATAGATGCATGAATTTTATAGATGTATGATATACACATGCACAAACACACACATCATCAATCATAAATGCAACTTCTTAGCATCACGATTAGTTAGCAAATAGTGATACAATTGCCATTTAGATTATAGAACAAAGCAACTGTGAGAAACTATCATTACCACCACCAGCATCATCATGATTGTCATTGTCATTGCTTATTGGCCATCTATGTTCCAGACAATAGGATAAGTATGTTCCATATTTTATCATTGTTAATCATTAAATCACATTTAGTTTTGTATCCTAAGTCACATTATTATTCTGATTTCTCAGAGGAAGAAACTGAAACTTGAAGATATGAACATTCCAAGATTAGACACATACTGAATGGCATATATATAACTACATAATATAACTAAGTTGCTTTTTCTATATTGTCAGTATACTCAGTAGAGGTTAGTGTGCAGTGTTGCCTGTGGGCAGTGTATAAATATGTGAAAATAAATGAAGTTCAACAAAATGAGAAAAAACCATTTATTCAGAACTGGTTACAGCTCCAGCTATCATCATGTATATTTGTCTGAGTCTCAAAGACAAACAAAAGAGTGAGAAAATATTAGACGAAGAATAAAAGAAAAGACTCTAGAGATGCTATGATTAGACATTGTAGGCATGGGGAAGCTGAGGTAGGCTAACTAGAAGTGGGGTATCTCATGTGATTGGTCTGGGGAGCCTATTTGGCTTTTTCTGATTTGACCTGCGTTGGAACTGGGAAGAAAAATAGAGAATCTGGCTGAAGCTTGATACAGAGGCTGTGGATCAGTGCTCTGCTCTCATAAACTCTGGCCATTGTCTATTTGTAGATTCAGTTTTTCCGTCCCACCTTTGGGTCTTTCTCTCACTTGTGAGAGGTTAGCCAAATCAGAGATAGCTAGAGATCCACACCTTTACCTTTCAGGTAAAGGTTGTTCAATTGTGTATTCTGTGATCTTGACCTTTTCATTATTGTATTACCATGGCTCTCATGCCGTGAGAAAATGACTGCATAGAAGCATTCAGGACTCTAGATAGAGTGCAATAGATCAGCATCATGATGAGGATTACAGAAACAAGAATAATTAATAGTTCCTGGAAGATGTTTTGTGACCAGGAACCTCAGCCAGGAACAACAGAGATCCACCTCAGCTCATGAGAACAAATTCCACAGAGCAAAAGGATCACCATAGGAACCCAGGTAGCCTTCTCTTAAAGCAGAACATTGCCTGGTTTGCATTGCCTCCTTCATTGATCCATGTACAAGAGTATTAGCAACAGCACAGATGCCACCATGGCTAGCCAACAAGAAGCTTAGAGCACGTAGAGTGTTCATTGCTACTGCCAGTAAATTGATACTGATGTATATGCATCTAGGTCAGATATTGTTAATACCTGCTATTAGAATTAGTGGGAAATTTCTTACAGTTGTTTCTATATTTATGATTCCCACTATTGGGAACACTGTTCAGATGGTTCACATAAACAATAAGTCGGTAATTCTCCCAGGTAGAATATCTGAATAATCAAGGGCTGCCTCATTTTGGCACTTGTGTTTGAGTCAGAATTTCCAGCCTTGGTGATGTACAGAATCAAGGTCCCTTTGAATAGAAAAGTCTTGGAATATTACTCCTAAAGTACATGAGGTATTAGACTGAGGCAAAGAGAACAAGGCATCCTGGTCACAGAGGAAGTAGTAAACAGCAAGAGCATGTGTTTGACTACTTTTTATCACAGTGACAGACACCTGAGAGGAAAAAAAAGGGAAGGACTTATTTTGGCTTATGATTTCAGAAGTTTCAGTCCATGGTTGGTCGGCTCCATTACTTTGGGCTGAGGTGAGGCAGAATATCACGATATAAGGGTGATATAGTGGATCACGATATAGTGGAGGAAAGTTGCTACTTCATGGCAGCAAAAGCAGGCAGGGGAAGGAATGGGCCAGGGACAAGATACACCTTCCAATAATGCCACCAAATTGTTAATCCATCAATGGATTAGTGTACTGATGAAGTCAGAGCCCTCATGATCTAGTACTTCCCAAGAGCCCCACCTCTGAACACTGTGGCACTGGGGACAAATCCTTAACTCATGAGTCTTTGGAGGTGACTCCAGATCAGACAATAAAAAGCCATATGGAAAGTCATGAAAAAAAGGAAAGGATCATTCGTGGCATGAGGTTGGAACCATTGTCTCACATTAGCTGGGTTTTGTATTTGAATCTTTATTTCTCTCTTCTAAGTAGCAAGTAATCTGTCCATTGTCCAGTCAAGACTGTAGAATTCATGTTTAGAATTATGTGATGAATAGCTGATGATAACAGGTTTTCTTTCTGGGTTGGAGAAGCAATGGAAAAGTCATCCATGGAGGTGCAAGTGGAAATGCTATCAGCTCTAATTATGGTATCATTTGATAAGACCAGGATTGCTCTGAAGTTTTCATCAGGTCATTATTATAGATGACACATAGAGAAGTCTATAAGATTGAGGGCAATGGCTACTATTTGGGAGAATCTTAATATGGCATGAGAATGAGTATGTTCTGACTTAGTTATAATAAAGAGATGACATGAGCTGATGACAAATGTCTTTGAAAAAATGAGAAGAATTGTTATAGTAAAGCCATAAAGCAAGCAAACAAAATCAAAACAGGAATTAGAAAGGGGTTTTAGTCAGAATATGGGGCAGAAGGTGCCTGCTATCTGAGGTCTTTCCTTTTTTTCTGAAGGTTTGGGGTCAGCTATCTGATTTTGAAGACTGGATGCAGCTTCTCTAGTGTCTCTGAGAATCCTCAGTTTGAGACCCCCATTGGAGTTGCCTTCCAAGTGTGTGGAACAGTAAATTGATTTTTTAGTTGTGAAACACAGATCCAAGGATTGACTTCCTGGAGTTTTCTCCAGGAAAACATCTGTTTTTATTGTACCTATTTGCAATGAGAGTTCCGAATTGCTTTTTATTTTATTCTGATTTTTCCCCCAATAGTTGGAATCTCTTGGTTGAAGATCATGAAGAGGCACTTTAGGAAAATGCTATGAACAAGTTAAAATTCAGTCTTTTTGCAATGACTCTGGGTACATTGCATGAGTCCTGGTGATATTTTGTCATCTTTGTGCATCAGGGAAGACCCCAGTATTGCAGGGGAGGCTCTAAATGAATGGGCCTTCCTGTTATCTATAATAGGTAGATAACTGCTACGTCAGAGAGGGAACTATGTGGTCAACATGGCTAGTGGAAATAATTTTGGCCTTACCTTTCAGGGACTTCTGAAATTTTTGCTAATTTTAATTTAAGGATGCCATTTGTTCTTTCAAACTTTAAATGAGGCGGTGGGTGGTCACTCCTGGCTCTATTCTCTCAAACTGAGAATCCAAAGTAAATTAAATCAGTATGTTGAAAAGCCGTCTGTATCCCCATGTTTATTGCAGTACTATTCACAATATCCAAGAAGTAGAAACAACCTAAGTTTCCATTGCCTGATGAAAGAATAAAGAAAATGTGAAACATATATACAATGGGGTACTATGTAGTCAAAAGGAAGGACATCTTGTCATTTGTGACAACATAGATGAAACTGAAAATCATTATGTTAAGTAAAATAAGCTGGGCACAGAAATACTACTAATACATGCTCTCACTCATATGTGGAATCTGAAAACATTGATCTCATAGAATTTGAGAGTAGAATGGTAGTTACAGAGGATAGGCAGAATAGGAGGGAGGGAGGGAAAGAGGGAAGGGAAAGTTGGTCATTGGGTATTAAGTTGTAGTTAGCAGCAAGACTTTCTGGTATACTGTTGCACAGAAGGGTGACTGTAGATAATGATAGTATACTATACATTTCAAAAATATAGAAGAAAGGATTTTTAAAGTTTTCACCATAATGAAATGTTAAATATTTGAGAAGATAGATATGAATAACTTCACTTATACAATATGCAATGAATACATGTATCAAAACATTACATGTTAACCCCTTAAATGTGCAATTTTTATGTTTTTATCAGTTTAAATTAAACAATAATTAAGATTGTAGGTGTTAAGGATAGTCTAATTTTTGACTACAGTATGCCTTACATCTAGAATTTCTTTTGCATTGTTGCCCATAAAGTACGTGCTTTGATCACCTGTAGTTAAAGCAGTATGCCCCATGTTAGAAACACATAATTACAAGGAGCTTTTAGTGACTGGAAAGCTATAGCCAGGGACTATTTCACCCACCCTGAAGACACATACAATAACTAAAATACATTAAAATCTCATGGAGAACAGACCCCATCTGAAGATGTTTAGAAGGTTCTTGAGGTTCTTGGCCATGTCCCACCTTTGTATTTTTTTTCCAGGATTATGTCATTGAGTATGTCATTTCAGAGCAGATGACACATGACCTGAAAATAGCCTCAGCTGTCTATAAAATTTTCCCAACAATGTAGACTTAGGGTTGTAACCAATTTGTCCATATCACGGGTGGCTAATGAACATTTAAAAATGATTTTGTGTCTTCATTCTTATTGAGAATCCCAGAGACTGTCTGAAAGAAATGGAATGACCAAATTTTTTTCCCATTCTTTCTTTTTAGGGACTTAACGTTGGCATTTCTCAATGGCCTTTTTTGAGTCCCTTTAGGGAGTCAAACCCTTTGAGGTTTAATTACAATTATAACCTTGGTGAAGGCTACTTATTTAGCAGAATTATCTGTTATAGCATTTCCTATAAGTTCCATGTTATCTCTAAATAATGGCATAGGGTGGGTGGGCCTCAATCTTTATAATACCCAGCTTTTTAGGAGACATTGAAAAGTTTAACTTATTGTCCATTTTGATGGAAGTTTCAGTAGAGATGAGAAACTGGTTTCAGAGTATTCTAAAATCACATACTACTCCAAAAGCAATCTGCTCTCTCTACATTTAGTTTTTTGTCTTTCACTAAATTACAGTCTCTAGTAAGCATAATAAATTCTGCCACCTGAATTGATATTACTTCAGTTAGAAGATAACATTCTAAGGAAGAGCTTGAATTGTTGATGACATACTGCTTGATAACCTCCTTTTTCTGTCTTTAGATTTGATCTATTACTAAGTAATATTAGATCAGAGGTTTGCATTGGGGGTCTCCAGTAACCCTGAATGAGGTACAGAAGATGATTGTAAAGTTTCCTTTCTTCTAGCAGGAGTGGGAGAGTGGCAGGATTTAGGATACTGCAGGGAGAATAGTAATATGAGGAGAGTAACAGACTCATAAGATATTAAGTGGCTGAAAAGTGTTGTTTGTTCTCAGTCCGTAGTACTATCTGTCTTGTGTGAAGGACCATGAAGTCAGACGGGGAGCTGAGAGCTAACTTTGAAACACTGATCAATTTTGTAGCTGTAGCTTCTGTCCTGAGACAAGGAGGGCACTGGCAATTACTGTTTAGCTAGCTCAGGACCAGAGATGAAATGTACATATAGACAGTAGGTTGCTTTTGGAGTAATATGTGATTTTGAAAAGCTCTTCAGCCAAAGGAGTTTCTTATCTCTACTGAAACTTCCATTAAAGTGGATGGTAAGTTAATAAACTTTCTGATGTCTCCTTGCAACCAGGCCAAGGGTGAGGCTGTAGTAAGCAATGGATTTTTGATGTTCCTCTTGAAGTTGAGTTCAAACCTCACCATGTGCAGATCAGTTAGGTACAGAAAAGGACTTCTTAGAATCAAGGATGCCTAGGGAAAGAAGCTTTTAAAGAGCATTCTTGGGCTGGGAATGTGGCTCAGTGATAGAGTACTTGTCTTGCCTAGCATGTAAGAGGACCTGAGTGCGATCCCCAGTCCTGTGGGGGGAATAATGCAAGGAGAAGAAGTGATCTTTGGGTCCAGGAGGCCTGCTCATGATTGGTGTCTCAGAGGAGAGCATCTCTTCTTGAGCCTTGGTCAATTCATAACGAGTTGTTTCACCCTCAGAAAAGTTCTATGCCCAATTACACCTAGAAATTCCCTAAGTTAACATTTTAAATAAGAGGGTATGATAAATTTGAATTGTCTTGTCTAACAGAAGAATATGTTTTCCCCTCCATCATTAGGTCAGACTCTAAATAATGTACTTTGTTTTGGTGAAATTATAATTTTAAGTGTAATGTTCTTTTCTGGTAAGACTGGGAGCAAGTAAATGGAATACTATCTATAGGCTTTATCATCCTCTGAATGGAACAGGAGATCATTCACATACTATAGCAAAACTGAATCAGAAGGAAAACATATTTATAGCCTTCTGTGATCATTTCAGAAAAACAGGAGGAGGGCTTTAGTAATCTCCTAAGGCATGACTGTCCAGGTGTGTTGTTGTCCTCAGGTGAGGATACTAAGGTGTTGACTTCACTGGGCTAGAGACACATTGAAGAAGGCAGTGCAGAGATTCACTAGAGTGCAGCAAGCAGCCTCATTTGAATTGAGTCGATGGCATTTGGACTCGGTACTGTGGGGAAGTGAAGTTTAATAATCTTGTTGATGTGTCCAAAGTCTTGAAAAATCAATATCCTCACTTGCTTGAGTCCTTTACTGGAAGGTCAAGAATGTGGTAGAGACTAGTGCAGGAAATGAGAGGGCTTTGGATATTAGGCTTTCCTCATAGGATCAAGTTCTTTTGTTTCTGGCTTCAAAGGATATTAGGGAAGTTTGGTAAGTATTTGGTAGAATCTATCTGAATTTTATTAGGTTCTCTTTCTGTAACTTCCTATGTCAGTGGAAATTTTAGTCCATAGAATGTCAGGAACAATGTTATGGTAAACAAAACAAATAGTACCCCATCTCTCTTCCTGAGAGCCCACATCCTACTCTCCAGAAACTGGCTGTGTTGTTCTCTGCAGCGAGGGGAATCAAATGTGCAGGTAGAATAAAGGTGGCTCATCAGATGACTTAGAGAGGCAGAGATGATGCAAGGTTGTCCAGGTGGGCTCAGTGTAATCATAGTGATCCTTAAAGGGAGAAGAAGAAGGTCAGAGTTAGAGATTTCAAGATATCCCACTGGTCAATTTCACGGTAGAAGAAGAGGCCATGAGCTAAGGAATTTAAATTGCAAATCTACATCTAAAGCTGCAAAATGGAGCCAATGGATTCTCTCTTCGAGTCTGTAGAAGGAAGCCTGCTCTGAGGACACCTTGATTTTAGCCCAGTAAGACCCATTTTGCCCTATGGCCTCCATAACTATAAAACAAGAGAGGTGCATTATTTTAAGCCACTACATTTGTGGCAATTTGGGAACTAATCCATGTGTCCAGATGTGCATCTGGGATGTGCTTGAGATGCAATGGAGGAGTAAAGATACCAGGGTAGACACAAATGCACTAGAGGGGTCCTCTGGAACCTCAAGAAATAGTCCCTCTGGTTTGCATTTAATATTAAAATTTCATTTTCAAAGTCTCTTCCTAGGAAATTTGAAAGGTGGTATCCTCGGGTAGGGGGTTTCTTCATTCAAAAGACTAAGAGCTACAGTTCTACTGAGAGAGGGAAAATCTGAGCATTATTTGAAAGACCTGCTACCTATTTGACATAATTACTCCAAGGAAAACTTTGGGCAAAGTTGGCGTAGTTTTGTGAAGAGATGCTCTTATACCTGGGTGGAGGTTGGCCACCTATATTGTAGTGAATTCATCTTGAAGGTTTAAGACAGGATACTGGGTGTATTCTCCTTCCTCAGGGCACCCTCACCAATATGAATTGAGGGATTTCTTCTTCTTCTTTTTGACTTGGTAATTCTTTTGTAAGATCTTTTTTTCTTCTTCTCAGTGTCTTTTTTGCTACTGTGTACAAGTGTCCTTGTCGGTTGGTGCTCAATTAGAAAGTGAGCTACCTGGCTTGTTTGATCTGTAGGACTATAAGTTTATTTTGGGTTCTGTCTTGTTTTTGTTCTAAAGCCTTTTTGTTCTCTGGGATGTTGTAATTCAGGTAAAGGGGCTACTTTCCATTCTAATTTCTGTCTCTAAATTGAGTCTCCAATTTCGGGTATAACTTCATTGACAAAATTAGATTGAAGGGTTGGTGTTACATCAATACCTTCTTAATTCTCAAATGTTGCCAAAAGGAATTTTCTGTTCTCTCCTGAAAACATTCTATAGTTTCACCTATTCCTTGTTTGCATGATTGAATCACAGTCCAATCAATTTTTACTGGAAATATTTCAGGTACAGGACTACATTTTTAGTTCTATTTCAACCCGTGGGTTTTGGTGAAAACAGGAATCCTATAGGTCCCTTTCTGGGTTACTCTAATGAGCGTTTGCCATCTAGGATTTAGCATCTGAGGTTCTAACCAACATGTGTCTAAGATAACACAGGTCAAGTATGCACTCAAATGATTCTAAATTCTTCTGAGTACCTGCTGGTCCTTTCTGGGTTTAGGGACACTTTGATTATAGCTTGTAATTCAGCTCAAATCTGAAATTTAAATTCTAAAGTTGCCTGTATACCTGAGTCTGGGAAAAATGGGTCCTTAGAGGCAATTGACATTCCGGGATTTTAGGAGAATCCTTTGGAAAAGGCCTAGACAAGGGCAAGAGGAGGGAGGAGATGATGGAGGAGAGAGTAATGAAGGGGCCATAGCAAAATCTGGATGGATGGAAGGAACTGAAGGATAAAGAAGGAGAGAATTTACTAGGGAAATGAAATTACTTGCTTAAGTCTGTCAAGTTTTTCATTTGTTTTGGCCAAAGGAACTTTTAGTGAAGCAATTTTTTAATGAGAATTTCATTTCGAGTCCTCTGCACATCAATAGAAAAATACCTATTGGGCCTGAGAAATCTTTCTCTTTTTTCCTGAGGCCCCTCTCAAATGAACAGTTTTGCTCAGTCTAGTGTTCCACAGAGTGCCCTTTGAAGACTCAAATTTTGGTGAGCTATTGCCATTTTAAAATATATGCTCAAGAATTAGGACTGTAGTGAAAGTGCATAGAAGAATCAGGAGTTATTCTTGGAGAAGACTTAGACTTAACCACCCATGAGACCTGATAATGATTGGTTGAAAGTGACATTTGGCTCATTGTGATGGTGCTTGCCTGTTGGGAAGCTGAGGCAGGAGGATCACAAGTTTGAGGCCAGCCTCAAGAACTTAGTGAGACCTTATATCAAAATAAAAAATAAAAAGGGCTGTGGTTATAAGTCAGTGGCAGAGGGCTTTCCTAGCATGTTACAAGGCCCTCGGTTCAATTCTCAGTGCCAAAAAAAAAAAAAAAGAGAGACTTTTATGGATATTTCATGTCACAGGTCCTCATATAATCAGCTGCCTATAAATGCAGAGTTGACAGTGTGTACCCCTTGGTAGGCAAAAAAGCAGAGAGAACTTTCTCTGCATCAAAACCAAACTCTCAGCACAAAAACTGAATTGGAAGCAAGAAGTCATCCAGTTTTATTAGTGGCCCACAGCAAAGTTTGTACAAGTAGAAACTGGTCTGGTGAGAACCCAAATCTCAGCAGTCTGTGAGGTTGGCATAAAGTATTATAGTGCCCATGCCTGTGTTCCACCCTGTGATTCTCCTCCTCATTATAAACAACCCTTTTAGATAGTGTAATACAAACAGAAGCACAAAAGAAAGCAAAAGGGGTGGATAGGAATGGCCAGGCCTCGATGTCAAACAAATGGGAACTTATAATAAGACTTATATAACAAACTAGGAACAAATAGCCAAGGGACTCCATGAAAAGAGAGCAGAGTTAAGATCTTTGCTGACTTACCACATTTTTGTGGACTCCATAAGCCACACGCAGCAAAGCATGGGTCCTGCATCCTGATTGAAACCTACTAGCAGCAGCGATAGGTAATGCAAATCCTATCTCAGGAACTTCTAGAAGTACTGTGGAAGTAACAAAAACCATGCAGATGGGAACAAGCAGAGGTATTCGTTTAGAGGTCACCATAGCAAGGCGATCAGCTGCTACCACAAGCACTTATAGAGACTGAAAACCAGGACAATGGGAAAGCGTTATAAAAAGATAAATAGATCCAGGTATGCTCTGGACACTGAGGAAACTAAAGGCAGGCTAACTATAGTAGGGCAACTTATGTGATTGGTTTGGGGGAGCATATTTGGCTTTCTGTATTTGGTCCTGAGTTGGAAGGAGAACAGGGACAAAAAAATAGGGAAACTGGCAGTCATTGACTTGGTCAAGTCCTGACCTTTTTGTGCTGATTCTTGCAGAAGTTTTGTTTGGACTCCTAGGCTGATTACTGTGGGAATTGTGAACTAGAATTCTATTGCCATTTATGGTTTGGCTATTACTGTTTGGAAACTCAGGCTTTCAAGTGGAAGCTGAATATTGGAATGCGTTTATGTTGGGTAGGAAGTGGTGAAGGGACCACTTTCTGGGCAAGGAACTCCTTCCTGCCATTTACTTATTTATTAAGAAGGGGGTCAAGGTTCCTAGCAGAGCAGAACAGATCTGGTTAGGATTCTAAAAGACCTTCAAATTATTAACCAGCTTCAGCATAGGTAGGGTAGACCTTAATAGAAACTAGACAATCAGTGTCATTTCATGTCCCTTGTAGAGGGAATTTGGCTACCAGAACTGAGTTGCTGAACTGCCCCAAATAAAGGGTCACTCTTCCTAGTTGTGCTGTGATGTTTTTGGCTTATAAAACTGAACAGCTCATAGTGAGAACAAAATGCAGGTATCTTTGTTGAATGGATTTTGAAGCAGAATTTTAACTAAGTTCCCTTTAAGCTATAACTCTGAGGTAAAGGCTAGGAAAGAGAGAAAGAGGGGGGAGGAGGGAGGAGGCAGGGAGATCACAACCTAGTTTATCATGAAGAATGTTCTGAGGGGCTGGGATTGTAGCTCAGCGGTAGAGCGCTTGCCTCGCATGTGTGAGGCCCTGAGTTCGATCCTCAGCACCACATACAAAGCAATAAAATAAAGACATTGTGTCCATCTACAACTAAAAAAAAAAAAAAATTAAAAAAAAAAAAAAAAGAATGTTCTGAGGTCAGTAGGTAATGGCATAATGTTTACTGAAACTGTCTTGCTAATCTGGCCAGTTCTGACAGGAGCATAAACTAAGAAGGAGAAAATGAAATGGAATAGAGTTGGAAGGGATTTGTAGAAAATAAAATGATTATGCCCAGTCATTTCAGTAAGTCTTTGTCATGTTCTGAACATATTTGGAAAGACAACTAAAAGAACTGACCTTGCCAAGTAAGAGATTTCTTTAAAATACTAGATATGGAAGAAAGAGGGAAAACAAACAAACAAAAGAACCAAACCAACCAAACAAACAAAAACCAAATTTCCAGACAGCTGTAGAAAAAGCCATGGGGCTAGTAAGCAGGACCATGGAAATAGAACACTGATGAGCTCAGTAACTGCAAAGATGCAGCCTGAGAAGACAGGAGAAGAGATTGAAGTCAGGTGTAAAAGGAAACCTAGTTGTCTTGCCAATATGGCAGCCTTTTCCTAATTCTTTGTGATTTAGGTAGGAAGCTATGGTGTGGTAGCTACTCCCATTTGTTTTTCCCCCTAATCTGACCATTTAAGCAGAGGAAAAAGTGCCCAATAAAGGACATGCTATAAGGAATAAAAATAGCATTAATGAGGCAGGCATAGTGCTTTAAACTGAGCACTTTAAATATAAGTTCTCTCATTTAATTCTGTGAGGCAGGTATATTGTTAACACTCTTTTACTTAAGTTTAACAAGTAAATGGTGAACAATTTAAGCCCAAGGCTCTTTCTGCACCAGGAGAAAGAGCTCTTGACCACTGTGGTCAGCATCCTTACTGAGATAATTAAAGAGAGCAGTTTACTTAAGTGTGAGGGTCATAGAACAATGCTGAAATCTCACCATAAGTAGAATATGCAGGACCGGAAGAAACGCAACTGAAGCCATCTCTGAGGATGTAGAAAAATATAAACTCTAATTGTAGAATTTAAAAAAAAATCAATTGGTAATATCAGCTATGAAACTCAAAATATCTATAGATCAAATTTCAAAATTTAAAAATGGAAATGCATTTCTTATAACCTTTTAAAAATACTTATATACATTTCTTATTAGAGGTCCTTCCTTTCCACTAAGTTCCAGATTCTTCATAAATAGATTGTTTAGTTTTTTTAATTTAGAAATAATGAAACTGGACATTGTAGGAGGAGTCTCTGCGAGGCTACCCATAGTCCAGAACCATAATCCGAGTCCCGTGACATAACTCAATAAGCCAATTTCGCCATCTGCTGGTTACTTCTCTGAACTGTAGGCACAAGGTTCCAGGGTCCTTCCTATTTAAGGGCCTGTAACTTAGAGATGGAATCTTAAAGGCAAAGGAATCAATTGGGAAATTTGTTTATTTGTTGATGAGTTTTTTAAAGTTATTTACCTGTCCTGTAAATTAATTCTCTGAGTTGCAGGTGGCAAAGATTTTCTCCTATTCTGTAGGCTCTCACTTCACGCTCCTGATTATTTCCTTTCCTGTGAATAAAGAAGCTTTTTAGTTTGATGCCATTTATCGAGTGTTGATTTTACTTTCTGTGCTTTAGGAGTCTTGGTAAAGAAGTCATTTCCTGAGCCAATATGTTGGAGAGTTGGGCCTACATTTTCTTCTAGTAGGTGCAGGGTTTTTGGTCAATAAATGGGCAAAGGAACTGAACAGACACTTCACAGAAGAAATACAGATGGTAAACAAATACATGAAAGAATGTTCAACATATTTAGCAATTAGAGAAATGAAAGTTAAAACTACACTGAGATTTCATCTCTAGTCAGAATGGCAATTATAAAGAATACAAATAACAATAAATATTGGCGAGGATGTGGGGGAAAAGGTACACTCATACATTGCTGGTGAGATTGCAAACTGGTACAACCACTCTGGAAAGCAGTATGGAGATGACTCAAAAATCTAGGAATGAACCCACCATTTGACCCAGTTATTTCAGTCCTTGGTATGTGTCCCAAGGATTTAAAATCAGCATACTACAGTGAGTGACACGGCCACATCAATGTTTATAGCAGCTCAACTTACAATAGCTAAGCTATGTAACCAACCTAGGTGCCTGTGCCCTTCAACAGATGAATGAATGAAGAAAATGTATTATACATGTACAATGGAGTATTACTCAGCCATAAAGAAGAATGACTTTATGACATTTGCAAGTAAAGAGATGGGTCTGGAGACTATAATGCTAAGTGAAATAAATCAATCTCCAGAGGCCAAAGTCTGAATGTTTTCTCTGATATATGGAAGCTAATCCATCCACAATATGGGTCAGGGGAAAGAATAGAAGTTCAGTGGATTAGACAAAGGGGAATGGAGGGAAGAAAGGGGGGATAAGAAAAGCAAAGAGAGTGGAATGAGTCTGATATAATTGTCCTTTACAAATATGAAAACATCACAGTGAATCCCTCCAACATGTACATCCATAAGAATGGGGTCTCAACTAGAATAAGATATATTCCATGCTTGTATGCTTATATAAAATGGATTATACTGTCATGTGTAAATAAAAAGAACCAATAAATAAATAAATAAGGCAAAGGAACCATGGCACTCTAAACATTTACAATGAAAGCCAAAATAATTTTGAGCTTCTTGAGCTCCAAGAAAACCACCAATTCATTTAGAGAGGATTTTCATTTAGCTGATCTTTTGGAAACCTGTCTCTTTGACCTGCCACTATAAAATGTGCCTGAATATTTTGTGTCCTGCCTCTTACTCTCCTTCACCCCCCCCAGTAGACCCTGCTAAGAACTACCTGAAAATTTATAGTGGGTCCAGGTTCATGGCCACAGTCTATTAGTTTATTTGCATGCTGCTGTAATTATGCAAATGAATGTCCTTTTTCCTTGAAGCAAGTAGTCCTGGTCTCCAATATATTCTCTGCACATTTTGATCTTTTTGATTTTCAAATGATGAAGGCTTTTATTTTCTAACTTAAAATTTTACTTTTACAGTTTTTTTCTGGTTTGTAGCACACATTAGTAATACTGTTATTTATGCTTAAACTCAAAATAGGCATGGTTAGGATAGGCATTCTGAAAAGGCCAAATGTAAAGGCTGGCCAGAAAAATCACCAGTGTGAAGCACATTCAAAAGTTCCTCTAGCTCATTTTGTTTACATAATGTCTGCTAGGCTCATAGTTGGAGCAAATGACAGGATTTTTTCCCCGTGTTTTATGGCTTAATAGCATTGCACTGTACATACACTACATTTTCTTTATTCATTTGTTGATGCACCCTTGGGTTGGTAAGATAAGCCAGGCACAGAAAGACAATGCCTGATCTTTCTTATATAAGGAATCTGAAAAAGTTGCACTCATTGAAGGAGAGAGCAAAGTGGTGGCTACTAGAAGATGGGGTAATAGGGAGACATTGGTCCAAGAATGTAAAATTAGGAGAAATAAATTCAGGAAATCTGTTTTTATACTTCAGAACTGCCCATCAACTGGATTTTTAAGTGTTCTAACCTTTAAAAAGTGTGTGAAATAAAGCATATGTTAGCTTGATTTATCTATTCCACAGTCTACACATGTCCAAGTGTCACATTGTACACTGTAAATATATACAATTTTATTTGTCAATTAAAAAGTTCTAACATAACAAAAGAAACAGAGCTAGCATAGTTCTTTCAATCTTGCATAAATAATAGATTGACACATATTACACATGTTAGCTGAATAAACCATTGGGAAACTCACTTGCTTGAAGTCCAGCAAAACCTGTGTTGATGTTTAACAGTGTATATTTCCTTAAATAGTTGAAAAAGTGGACCAAGCAATGGAATCCTCTTTGGAGCAAAGGAGACAACAGCACAGTAGCTCATCTTTCTTCCCCATGTAATGGGCCACTGTGAAAGAATGAGGCTCTACTCAGCTTTTTACTAAGAGGGAGCCCCTTCTGAATATTTTGTGTACTGGCTCTCATCTGCTTTCCTCACTTCCAAATTGTAAATATTTATTTATTTTAAATTATAATTGGTATATAGTATAATAACTGCTATACAATATAGACAATTATATAATACAGACAAAAATTTCAGTAGTTTAGTGCTCTACACAAACACATGCACATCATTTCAGTTTACACAAAGTAAATATGAAAAGCTATCATGTAGTAGCCCGTGTTCTTCCTTGAGATAGCAATATATCATGAACAACTTTTAAGTGAACAATTACAAAGCTAAATGAATAATTTTAATGTTTACAGATGTACTCCCTTTTATCTATACCCCTCATTGTTGGTCACTTTAATAAACAATAACTTTGCATTTAATTAAGATGTATTTCTAAAAGTAGCATTGCTGGATGAAGCATGTTTTTAAAGTTTATTTTTAAATATCAGCAAAATTGCTATCTAGAAAATATAGGCCTACCAGTAGTACTACTATCAATAAATGGGTATTAATAGGTGAAAAATACAGTGTTAGAAGCATGACTTTGATTTGTAATTGTTTGACACAAAGAAGATTAGATACTTTTTATATACATGTTGATTGATTATATTCCTTATTTTCCCAAATATTCCTTTTATAATCTTTACCATTAAACATTTTAACATTTTTTTCAAATGTATCTCCTTTGTTTGTTTTAAATAGCATTATCCACATTCAATGTTATTTTATTCATCACGTTACAAATTTTGACCCCAGATACTTATTTGCTATTTAATATTACTAACAATATATTACTTTTTTGCATTTCACAAGTTTCGTATTTTTATGCAGGTAACTGTTCGTTGTCTTTAAGGTTTCTGACTGGCTTAAAAAGTTCTTAAGTCAGGATAATATCAGCACTCTGTTGTCTTTTAAGTACTTTATTTATAAAATGTAAATTGTTACTTCTTCAGAGTTTATTTTGGTATCGATTTGAGAAAAGGATTTAACACTTTTTCTCCCCAAACCTTTGGCTGGGACACCACATAGAAAATTACAGGGAGCTGGGCATTCCAGGAAGCTTCGCTCCTTCCAAGTATTGACTCAGTGGCAGAGTGGGGGTGATGTGGGCAGCAGGCTCAGGCAGGTCCAAGACAGAAATCAGCACATAGCGAGAGAGACAGAAGCATTAGCTCACTGTGTAGTGTTTCACATTTCTCTGTCATTAAATATAAGAAGAATTACTATTGATGAATTGGAGCATGGCTGCATTACACTTATAAATATTTAAATGAGAAAAACAGTGGCAAAAATCTACTAAGGGCAGAAATGTGAGAAGGAAGCCTGACCAGTGTGCAGATGAGGGCCTTGGAAAGGGAACCCAGACTGCATTAGAAAGGACGCCTTATGAATGATGGAGGCGAGTCTCCTTCCTGGGTTGTACAGAGCAATGCATTAGGATAGGATGAGATTTGTAGAGCTTATGGTTTTAAGGTACCACAGAGTAATTTGCCAGGGTAGAATATTTTCAGCAGCATTAGTCATCATTATCATCATTGCCATCATCTAAAAAAGAAAGAAAGAAACAATTTGAAAGTTGGAGTTTGTGTTTTTGTGTTTAAGGATAATTATATTATTGAACTTGAGCAAAGAGGATGCTTGTATTTTCTGATTTTGTAAAGTGAGATGATTGAACTACATCTTTTAAAGAGACATTAAGTCTCATTGGCTCCTTTCCCTGGCTTTACTTTCCTTGGATGGGAAGGAGATGGGCTGGATTCTGCAGTTTGCAGCTGGTTTGCCTCAAGTCCAGGTCTGTCTTACTCAAGTTCTTGAAAATCCCAAAGGGCTAAGAAAATACAGCCTAGAGGGAGCAGATTTGATAGGTTAGAGGCACAGTCAGTAACAATTCTTAGTAGTAATTGTTCTTATTATAACAACTGTAGTAACCACACTTGTGGAATTCCAGTGTTCCTCCAGTGTTCTGAGTACTCCTCATGTAAAGCTCTAGTTACTAGTGACCAAGTATCCCAGCCAGGGACTCTGCTTCCTGCAGTCCAGGGATGAAAGAAAGAAGGGACAGAGCTACTTTTAGAATGAATTTCCTAGGTGCAGCCACACATTGCTTAGCAGAAACATGTTTTGAGGAATGCATTGTTAGGTGATGTTGTTACGGTATGAACATCATAGGGTTCTTACATAAACTCAGATAGTGTAGGTCAGTCACTCAAGGTGGCCTCTTGATGCAATCAACAGAGGGCATAAACGAGATATATGAGGCTGGTGCATAAAACAACATGCTGTTTTATGGGGAATACATTCTAAAATATTGATTTCAGAGTACATTAGACACATAACTATTAAGATAGTCACTTACTAATATGATGAAGTGTAATGTGCTATACATAGTTGTATGAGTGGCACTGCTATAGGTTTGACACCTTTCCACAAACCCGTGAGTAGTGCATGTGCTTTGATGCTATGCTGCTAATGATGATGTTACTGCTCATTTTTCAGCTCCATTATAATTTTATGGGGTCACTGTCATGTGTGGTCAGTTGTTGACTGAAATGTCATTATGTAGTGTGTGACTGTGTGTGACTGTACAAGGAGAGTTTCTTTTTTTCTGGTTAATTTTTTTTTTTTTTTTTTGGTATCAGGGATTGAACTCAGGGGCATTCGACCACTGAGGTACATCCCCAGCCCTATTTTGTATTTTATTTAGAGACAGGGTCTCAGTGAGTTGCTTAGTACCTTGTTTTTGCTGAGGCTGGCTTTGAACTCTCAATCCTCCTGCCTCAGCTTCTCGAGCTGCTGGGATTACAGGCGTGTGCCACTGCATCTGGCTTTCTGGTTAATTTAAAAACTTTTTTTTATTAGTGCATTAAAATTATGCATATTACTAGGATTCATTGATATATATACACACACACATATATATATTCATACATGCATACAGCATAATTTGGTTAATTTCATTCCTCAGGACCTACCTATTCCCTTCACTCCTTCCTTCCTCAATTCCCTTCATCTACTCTATAGGTCTCCTTTCTGTTTTCATGAGATCCTGTACCCTCTTTTTTTTCCCTAACTTTTTTTGAACTTCCACATATGAAAGAAAACACATGGCCCTTGACTGTCTGAGTTTGCCTTGTTTCACTTATTTCTCAAGCTCTGTGTATTTTCCTGAAAAAAACTCCATTGTGTGTGTGTGTGTGTGTGTGTGTTTATTTATCCATTCATTGGTTGACAGGTACCTGAGCTGATTCCATAATTTGGCTATTGTGAATTGTGCTGCTATAAATGTGGGAATGCCAGTATCACTATAGTATGCTGACTTCAGTTCTTCTGGATAAATGCTGAGGAGTGGTATAGCTGGGTCATAGGGTGGTTCCATTCCTAGTCTTTTGAGGAACCTCAAAGAGATATTCTTGATGTTTCATCCAACCTGTGTTCCTTTGTGTCAAACTGGGATTCAAAGAGGTTGTTTAAAGTTGATTTGGCTGACTATACTTCATGGTTATAATCATGTCTACATTATTGTTAGCATCTTTCAAATGACTGAAACTTGTCCCTTTTCCCTTACATTCATCCTATCCATCTTCCTCAGGTTAATGTCTTTACTAACTGTAGGAGCGCTCCCTATGCCTTCAACCTCTCCCTTCCCTTTTTTCCTATTCTCCTCATTGGTTGTAACCTCAGGGCTGTGATTGGTCCGAGGACCGTATATAAGCCTCTGTATTTCCTGGATTAAACGGGCTCTGCATATGCCAGGGACCTCTGACAGTCCTTGTCACAATGGCGGAGGGTCTCACTAGCCTCACCATGTTGGCCCCAATGGTGCTGTTCTCCCTAGGATGTCCAAGGGAGTCAGCTAGTACCACAGGGGATGCCTTTGGAGCTGTGGCAGCTTCTGCTTGCCTGGGGCTTCTTCTGTCAGCTTCTGAGTCTGAAGCAAGGGACAAGCTTCAGCCAGGAGGGTGACAGAGGGCTGCTTTGATGCTGCCATTTGGACCCTATGTTCCACTGAAAGCACCAGTCCCCAAAGAAGTACTCTAAGAATACTGGGGAGGGCCATCCTGATAGGCTTGGTGTTCAGCAAAGAGTTAAACCCAAGCCCCCAAAAATGTCACTCTGATCCCTTGTCTTATGCAGGAAACCACATCCAGGCTGTAAGACCAAGGATGGGACAAGAAATAAAAGAAAGGCAGGCCCTATATTGCTGCCTAGGATAATCTCCTAGGCCAAAGCAGGTCTCCTAACTTGACCTCTCAGCATCAA